>OZ014438.1:61681761-61723592 GCA_963966035.1 Acleris laterana | reverse complement strand
TAGGAGATTAAAACGAAAGACCTAACAGTCGGATCTGCATGGAACAAGCTTCGTTAGCTTAATGCGCTCGCTCATTCACAAACGTCGTTCGCTCGCTCGTTAAACACCTCAAATATTTTTAAATCTTCGAAAAAACCTGATAACTCGGTGGAGAATGCATTTCACATACAAAACCTGGGGACAACGGAGTCCCCTGCATTAGCATTATTATTCAAAATTGTAATATTTTAAATTAAATAATTTCAAATGTTAGCCTATTGCCTATTGGTCGTTACCAAATATTATAGTTTTTTTAAAAACGTATAATTTTGTGAAACAAGTCGAAAAATAGAGAGTAGGTACCTTAAAAGTTGATTCACCCAAAGATAACAAATAACTGGGTACATAATTATCTGAATATCAAAAGTTAATTATTATATCTAAAGTTAAAATATTGAAGTCCAAAACATCGAAAATTAAAGAAATATCGAACGGTTATAATGCCGATGGTTGAAATATCGAACGTTCTTGTCAGGTATGTAAAGAAATATCAAAAGTTGATTGATCTAAAGTTAAAATATCAACGTCCAAAACATCAAAGTCGAAACAGTCGGTTATCTAAAGTTAAAATATCGAAGTCCAAAATATCGAAAGTTGAAATATCGAACGCTGAAAGTTGAAATATCAAACGCTTATTCGCTCACTTCACCTAAACACCTTTCTAGAAAAATCAGAAAAATCAGAACTTTCGATGTTTTAACCGTGTGCCGTGTAGATAAGTAGACCGTTCGATTTTGTAACCTACAATATAAGACCATTTACTAAACTTGGTTTCTGCAAGAAATAGTTCTTATTTTGAAATTGTTCAATTGATGAAGAATTACGCCAGACAAAACCATCAACACACACACAGTCATTCTGTAAAAAGGGTAGCACAGAGATATACCAATTAACTTTATTTTTGAATAATTTAAGTGATTAGGTTTTTATGGGTCTGTCTGTATGTCGTAGTCTGTATTCTTCACGATAATCGTATAAGCCTTTAAACACTGTACCACTATGGTCACAATTGAAATACACCAAAAAAATAACAGCTTGTTTTACATGTTTATTCGAAAGACTCCTTTTCTAAGCATCAATTTGAAACATTTCATGATTAAAAGTGTTATTGCTATTTAAAGTAATTTATGTAATAAAATTAACCTCGCTTACTTACTGTGCAAAAATGGTGGAGCTATTTAGAAAAACCGGGAAAGAGCATGTCGGACCATGCTCAGTGTAGAGTTCCGAAGCCTTAAAGACAAATACAAAAAAACTATCTCAAAAAACAACATGTATGAATTTTAAGACTGCGCCGAGCGTACGCCGGATGTACAGTGGCACCCTCATTCATTTTATTGTGTTTTCTAATAAACTAAAGTATTTTCTTGAAATTGGACGGTATGTACTACAAATGAACAACTTATAGGGAATATCACATAGTTTAATAACAATTCATCTTCGAGTTATCAACTTAACGGAAAAAAGTGGCCAGTTTAATTCATTCCTGCATGTCTCTAGAGTAGATTCACTGAACACAATCACAATAAATTTATTGTTAGGAAATTCCATATTTCCAAGCATGAGGTTTTACAATAAATGTTGATGCGCCGTCGTTTTGATCACATGTAACTCAAAAGAGAAATGGTCTCATTAGTATATTAATATCATCATAAATATTTACAGTCAAATTGTAAACAAAAAATTGTGTCTTTGAACATAGGTGGTAGTTAGATATCTAAATTGGACTAATAAAATAAAATATTAGAGAGGTTTCATTATGTTTTATGTAAAACTACAAAAGAGGTTGATATACTCGTAGCTCAATTCGTACCGGCTTCAAGGGGTCAAATGAAGGTCAATTTTTTTTATCTAACTACAGGTATCGATTTGTGAACCCTATTCCTCGAAACGGTTTTTAATTTTCCATAAGTACATTGTCAAAAATTGGTGTATCCCAATTGAAGCAACTATCCACTTCCTTATCCAAACATTCACAATTACAGAAAATTTATTAAAGCAGGTTGATAATAAAACACCTTTCCGTTTGGGTAAAAAGAACAAAATACATAAGTTAAAAGATTTGAATAAACTTAGTAATTTACCTTTGACATTTATAAGTGGTCGAATCATTCCTTAGTTAACATACCGTGATATACGCCAACATTGCCCGAATTTTATACAAAAAATATTTTCTTTCCTCAATTTTTCTATAAGAGCTATGTTTTTTTGCTATCTTTGCTGAAGCTATATGGTCGTGTGCTTACATTCATGTTGAAAAATACGTCCTAAGTCTTAATTTAAACCCTGGTTTTATCAATGTTATCCGGAGTTTCAGGCAACATTGCCCTTGATGATTTTCGACGCAAATATAGCCCTAAGTAGTTGAAATGAAGGAATTAAGGGAAATGATATCGTTCATTTTAATCGTTGAGTAGATTATCATCTTAACTTTCGCTTAAAAATGATTGGGCAATGGTATCTAGGCATTTCGGCTCATTTCCATACAAGTCACCAACAGCAATTTCGAAATTGAATTAATTTTTTTTTTATTTTCGAGTTTTAGGACATACTCGTACAATATTGAAAATTAACAAAGTAAAACACAGTATTTTTGAAGTTTCTTTTATTGTAATAAAAACAAATTAAGAAAGAATTAACAAACTCCAAATTACTTCTTTTAGGTCATTTTTGCCTCTTCACTTTTCTTAGTCTCCATAACAAAGGTAATTGAGATCATTTTCTTTTAAGGTATAATGTATCTAATAGAAAATTAAACAAAGAAAAGTTTCAGTTTCTTGGACATAATACGAACTCACGAAAAAGATTTGACAATTACTTATATGCCTACAATCTATTTTGATAAATAATAAATCACAACCGTTAGGAATTCAACAATACTTAAAGATTATTTCTCAAGAAAATATAATTTACTATATTAATAGCACAGGTTCCACTCAAAGGTAGCCTGCTCCAATTTACTATTGTATAATTATAAAATATGACGATTCTTTCGACATTGGGTAAAGTTGTCGGTCAAACGTTCAAAAATTAACGGAGCACAATTACCCAATGATCGTTACTTTATTTATATAAAACCTGAAATGTTAAATCCTAAGCTAAACACTCTGCATGGTGTATTTCATTACATGTAATTGGATACACTCACCTGCTGCGTCTTCGCCATGATGAATAGTAGACGTGCACTTCTGACCTAATTTTTGCCCGCAAAAATACACACCGCCTTCGACGAGTCGCAACAAGCTACTGAGTGAACCACAGTGTTGTCACAAATATAATTTATTTTCTACCATTCTAATTTATTTTGCCATAAAGAAGAAGATTTTTTTCACGTTAGCAAATTTGTTAATTGCATTATGGGCAATGAAACCCTAGGTGGCAATGTTGGCATATTTTACGGTACCTAATTATTTTTAACATAATATGAAAGTGTATTATGATATAAATTAACCCCTCCCCTCGTTATTTTGTATAACATATTATAGCCTAGAGTGGATTATAAGGTAGACTGGAGTGATCCCACAACCCAGTGTGCGTGTGGATTGAGTGAGCACCCTTCCGAAAAAAAAGATAAAATGCTGTTCATTTAGTAAAAGTTCTAAAACAATTGTAAAACTAATCTCTGTATTTGTAAAACCACAAATGTAAAAAAAAACCTTTAACATGTGCTCACTCAGTTCTCACAATCTACCAACGAAATCAGTGAATGTATTCATTTAACATATAATATTTATATACTAATATTTAGTAAAACCTATCCTAAATTACCTTTATAATTTGGAGATCACCTAGTAACGTATTTAAGGTTTTACAAATAATTTACTATGCTCACTCAATCCACACGTTTTCGAAAACCCGATTTCTGATAAAAAACTGAAAATTTTAACTGCTATATATGTGTATAGTTTAGTAAAACTAATATGGGATTTTGTAAAATACAAAACGATCCACTAACGTGGCAGGCTTTTGGATAATAAATTTTTGTGAGTGCTCACTCAGTCCACATGTTATAAGTAAGTTAAAAATGTAAATATCTTAAGATTCGTAGTATCACAGAAACTATAAACTAGTTCAGCTTTTAGTAAAAAAAAATACTAGATATCCACCATCTAATATTTTATATTCGTTGTCTGTTTATAAAGATATTCAATTGTAATTTTTCTAATGTAAATATATCAATTAGGTTGACCACACTTCTTTATTATGGTCATACCAAAATACAGGACATTTCTTCTTTTAAGGCTAAGGAAATTAACCGGTACAGCCACACATACACTTTAATTAAATTGATATATTTTATGAGATTTATCTTAATTTAATTGCGGGTATTGCGACAAGTGTACCTATAATATAATATACATAATAATAACTGTCTAAATACAATTTTGTGACTAGTACGGGCATACATTTTCGTAAAAAAACAATTAATGCAAATATTTATAACTAGGTATAAGGGCGTGACCATAGTCCAACGTCAAATGTTGAAAAAAAAAAATAAAAAAAAATAAAGAAAAAATGCGTGGCGGGAAACCAATATTCGTCAAAACTACCTAAATTAGTTGTGTTGCGGTGGATATTTATTAGCTCGATCTTAAATACAGTTAGTTTAATTGGAATTATTAAATATTATTCATTTATGCAACGAATCTGTTATCGGTGTTATTAGTTTTCCTGATGACTATAACGTAAGTACATAATATCTACAATTCTGCATTTTTTCTTAATTTTTTTTTATTTTTATTTTCAACATGTGACGTTGGACTATGGTCACGCCCTTAATACCTAGTTATAAATATTTGCATTAATTGTTTTTTTACGAAAATGTATCCCCGTACTAGTCACAAAATTGTATTTAGACAGTTATTATTATATATATTATATTATAGGTACACTTGTCGCAATACCCGCAATTAAATTAAGATAAATCTCATAAAATATATCAATTTAATTAAAGTGTATGTGTGGCTGTACCGGTTAATTTCCTTAGCCTTAAAAGAAGAAATGTCCTGTATTTTGGTATGACCATAATAAAGAAGTGTGGTCAACCTAATTGATATATTTACATTAGAAAAATTACAATTGAATATCTTTATAAACAGACAACGAATATAAAATATTAGATGGTGGATATCTAGTATTTTTTTTTACTAAAAGTTGAACTAGTTTATAGTTTCTGTGATACTACGAATCTTAAGATATTTACATTTTTAACTTACTTATAACATGTGGACTGAGTGAGCACTCACAAAAATTTATTATCCAAAAGCCTGCCACGTTAGTGGATCGTTTTGTATTTTACAAAATCCCATATTAGTTTTACTAAACTATACACATATATAGCAGTTAAAATTTTCAGTTTTTTTATCAGAAATCGGGTTTTCGAAAACGTGTGGATTGAGTGAGCATAGTAAATTATTTGTAAAACCTTAAATACGTTACTAGGTGATCTACAAATTATAAAGGTAATTTAGGATAGGTTTTACTAAATATTAGTATATAAATATTATATGTTAAATGAATACATTCACTGATTTCGTTGGTAGATTGTGAGAACTGAGTGAGCACATGTTAAAGTTTTTTTTTTATATTTGTGGTTTTACAAATACAGAGATTAGTTTTACAATTGTTTTAGAACTTTTACTAAATGAACAGCATTTTATCTTTTTTTTCGGAAGGGTGCTCACTCAATCCACACGCACACCACAACCCAGACGAATGTTACGACACCTAATACGTTTAAATCCATCAAGCCGTGTAGGCTGCTGAGAGTGCCACAGAAATAGATATACAGGTGTCCAGTAAATAATGGACAAGGTTCCATCCATCGTCAAGGCACCTTAGGCTAGTCCCTAAAAAGCACTTAAGTATAGGTTTTGTACAAGTGGCGTGGTTTTCGAGATAATCGAACTTTTCTATTTTATTAATAATTGGCTCCTTCCTTCACTTTAATGACCGCCTAGGCCACAAATATAGAGACTTTCTTGTTCTGTTTGTTGTTAAATATTATCTAATAGTGACGCTAACGGTTGTGTATTAGACCGTTATGGTGGCTAGACTGATTTCTTGTTAATTGGGTCTTAATTAGTAACAACACATTTTTCTTTAAAATGTTCAACGAGTTTGATTGCTTGTGGTGAATAAAAAATGTATGAAGACCAGAGTGACCAACAATTTTAAAAAATAATACTAATACTGATTCTTAAATGGTATTAAACATGCTATTTACTTCTTTACAAATTAAAGATATGGCTATTAGTATTCACTAAGAGCGAATTTTACCAAAACATCACATTATTGATAATAAACTCGGTACTTAATTGTGTTAGTCATATGTCATATCCAAAGCCCGGATAGCGGGAGAAATTATTGACGTGGCAATAGTGCGAGGACCCACATTTTATAAGTCGATGTCGATAAAAAAGCACGATGTACTGGACGGAGACTGGATGTCAGAAATACTATAGTTGTATACAAAATTAAAATGAACTGATTGTATTTTTTTTATATTTCATATAATTTTCGTAATATACAATTAGCATTTTTTCTAAATTTTCCGATTTTAAACTTCTTCGCCTTGGTTATAAAATCCATTTCAGCCAACTAAAGGACCGCTCTAAATCTACAGTAGTACTTGGGGGCTAAATAATTCATAGTATTGATAACGATTATAGTATGTAATTAGCTAACTGAAATAATATAAAATGTATGTAATGTAATGTATGTAATATAATTTTTTGTAACAACCTGACATGTAAGATAATGAGTTTGATAATTAAATTTCTGAAACAAAAATTGTTCGTATGGATGTCGATAGAATAGTCGATATTTAATTAAGCCCTAGGAAAAGTGCATTTTTGCTCCCGTCATCCGAGCTTTGGTCATATCATGTACCAAACGTGTCTACGACATGTTTGTTTAGTGATAGCATGTGGATAACAGGAATAATTAAGGTGTTTCCCCGTGGTCAAACTATATTTGCCAAACCGCACGACGAGTACACCAAGATTTGATCACCAAATACGAATCATGGTTGAAAAAGTAGGTAGGTTAGGTTCGTTAGTTATCTTCAGATGGCCGAAGGCCAAAACCACCCAGAAGCAGGAGCCCCGGACTCAGCCGGGGCTCCGTCTAAGGTCAGTTTGGCAAAATAGTTTGACCACGGGGAAACACCCAATAATTAATGCTATGCGACTACTTAATTGGTAATAGCTAAATAAACAAAACTATTGGGTCAAGTACAAAATTAATGAAATTGGTCTCTTAAGATTACCAATTCTTTCGAACTAGAATGTAAAAGCCGAGTTTTTTTTGCTTGGTGTTCTGGTAAAATTTTCTATAAGAATACTAATAGCAATGTCTTTAATTTGTAAAGAAGTAAACAACATGTTTTATACCATTTAAGAATCAGTATTAAATACATATTGTTTTAAGATTGTTGGTCACTCTGGTTTTCATACATTTTATATTCACCACAAGCAATCAAACTCGTTGCAAGTTTTAAAGAAAAATGTGTTGCTACTAAGTAAGATCCAATTAACAAGAAATCAGTCAGGCCACCATAACGCTCTAATACACATCCGTTAGCGTCATTATTAGTAAATATTTAACAACAAACAGAACGAGAAAATCTCTTCATTTGTGGCCTGGGCGGTCATTAAAGTGAAGGAAGGTGCCAATTATTAAGAAAATAGAAAAGTTCGATTATCTTGAAAACCACGCCACTTTTACAAAACCTATAAGTGCTTTTTAGGGACCAGCCTAAGGTGCCCTATCGATGGATGGAACCTTGTCCATTATTTACTGGACACCCTGTATGTATATACGTACATACTCTCGATAAACATAACCCTCCTTCTGACGCAGTCGAGTAAACACAAGTAGGGGGCAGTAAAGCTATACGAGTCGCTGAAAGGCATTAAGCAGATAAGTTTATAAAATGGCGGGACGGAAACGGAAAGGAGCTAGTAACTTACCTATCCCTAGATCTATAGTCTCGGTGTATCAGTCTTTCTACTTCTCGGCCATACTCGTACTCATCATGCAACGGCTCCACCGGGTCCCGTACCGTTTGCCTTAACGATAACTGCAAGAAACGCGAGGTATAATATAAATACACAGTGCAAAAGTAATGTTAATATCCCATAACATAAAAAATATGTAACGGCAACTTTTATCTCTCGTAGCATAGTACCAACTTCGCAAAGTGCCATTGGCGTTTCGCGAAATATATTTTATTCTACACTCAAAACGCCAGTTTCTCAAAATGCCAAAAACGTTTAGTACCATTTAGCATAATGCCAAATTCGCAAAGTGCCAAACCACCTAGAAATAGGCGCTCCGCGGTAGCGCAGCACCGTCGGCAGGCGAATTTCAAAACAATAAGGGTCGACGGAACTTCGCTACCTCGGTCCTCCTATTCCTAGGTGGTTTGGCCCTCCGAGCGTGCTGCAAAACTAGCATAACCTAAACCTACCTACGTATTATATTGGTACTATGAAGTTGGTACAATGCGTGTTACACCGCTTTTACCTGCCGATAAAATATTACTAGGACTTGATTACATAAAATCAGAATGCGATAGCTTAAAACGGGTACATAAATAAGTTCATTAGCTACGTTGTAATTTTTTAGGCAAAAATACATACTCCCGACGTATTCAGCGTTTACGGGGAAAGACATCGGACGACAAATATTTTAGTCATTTCATTCAAAATTGAGTAAATTACTTAATGAGAATACAGTAACTTTAACGCGACTGTTAAAATGTCCTATACAATTATTCATAAAACAAAAGTTACTCCTAAAAAACGTAAAGCGGAACAAATGATTACCTAATGATGATTTTATTACAGAAGTCCAAATGCAGTTAGAGCACAACGTAAATCACCATTGGGCATGCGTTAGACAAATTAAGAACATAGTCTATCATATTTGATGTTTATTTTTGTTTAAGATATGTAACAAAATATTTGTTATATTTTTAAGTTTCAACATAATTGGTTTTTGCCAGAACGGCTTTCGTTTTTTAGTTTAATAAAATAAATATTTGTATCGGTTAGGTAGGTACTTATTTTTTTCTTTTTTTGGTGGTTTGGTTTAGTCCCACTCTAGCCCCAGGGGTACGGTGGGTCTGACATGACCAGGTTAGAATAGTGCCATCCAAGTCTTCTCATGGATGTCGTAAGAGAAAACTAAAGGAATAAAGGCGTGTAGTACTGTTAGGCGATGGGCTTGCAACCTGTCACTAATACACTGGTAAACATCTTAGCCTGCATCGCTATTGCCTAACGCACAGCACACGTAATCTCAATTGGCTTCAAAGTGGAACGATTGTTTTCATTTTGTATGCAGACAAGCCTTCGATTTTCAAAATAAAAACAATTGCGATTGCGAGTGCGTTAAGCAATAGCCCCTCTGATTGTGCAATTTGTGGTTACAGAGTTGTCAACAGGTTTTTGAAGTGGTTGGTAATTCTGTAGCTCTGCCCTCTCCACTCTGGGACTAAAGGCGAGAGCTTGTGTATATGTGTATGATAAAAAAAAAATAGTATAATGCCCCTTTTTTGCCTGACGGCGTCAGTTATGTATCCGACTTGTTAGAGAGTGGTGTCAGTGCTCAATAAAATATCATTTGATTTTTGAAGACATATACCTAGTCGGTTACTAAGTTCTGTTACTAAGATTTATTATAATTTAAAAAATAAAGTAAAGAGTTTCATAAACCTGTAGTTCATCAATCGAAACCTTATTTTATATAGACCAAAAATAAGCGTTATTTGTATTTTTTTTTATGGTATAGGAAGGCAAACGAGCAGACGGATCGCCTGATGGAAAGCGATTACCGTCACCCATAGACACCTGCAGCACCAGAGGAGTCACAGATTATATATTAAATATTATATATCGATTCTATACTATTGCAATAATTTGGTGTACGAGCTTTAAGCATTCCCATTCGGGGCAGGAAAGCATGGGTCAAAACACGCACGACCACGATACTGATAACGGCTACAACTTTTGTAAGAGTTCTCGTATTGAGTCGAAATTTGCGTGACATATTGACCAGACTTTTATCTTTAAATACTGATACGAATGTATTCCAAGCAACTAAAGATCCGCTTATACTCCGGTAAATTTTCAAGTCTCATTAAATTGACCTTACGATTTCACATCAATTTGCGGAAATACGAAAACAGACCAACTTTCGTGCTTCATAAGCTTGGTTTTTGAGTATCGCTAAGACAATAATGCTGGTCTCTGAACATACCCAGAGATGAGGGGCTCCACAAAATTAAATAAAAAAAAATCTTGGTCAACAAAGAGTAACCTTTAAAGCCTTTTCAAAAAGTGAAATTTTCAGAAAAGTCGTGCGTATTTTTATCGATGTATTTTATTTTATGTTAAAAGGTCGTATCGGAAATTGCGGCGACTATATAGAATGATTATTAGTTCCGAAAAATGTACATTAATTAAGCTTTTCATTTTTATATATTTTGAAATTAAAAAATAAACAGAAGTTAGTTTTATTTGATTAAACCTTAGTAAAAGAACTTAGTAACCGACTAGGTAATGGATGAAAATGGTAAGTAGATAAGTACCTATTTTGCAGTACGTGATCCTCAACCTAAGGTGATAATTTTAACAACGCATCACACGTTATATTCCAATAATATTCTTAGGATAAGTTAGTTTATCGGGTGGATGCTATACAGCGTGAATTTTTGATATTATTTACTTCAAATTTAAACTGGTAGTTTCTAGCCAACATCGCGAAGTTTTATGTAACCACCCTGTTTTACGTAGACTTCTTTGACGTGTGAAAGAAGACCTGTTAATCTGACAGTTGTGATGTCTGAACCATGTTGAATCATTTTTATGGTTTAGGTCCATTGGGGTGTGTGGTTATGTTTAAAAAAACGCTGTATAAAAATAAATAGTAAAATAAAGTTCCAACTTCCATGAGAAATTATCAAACGTGCAACAGTGATAAAGTATAAATGTGATCTTTTACTTTTTACGCTAACTGTACTATAAGAAGTTAAATGTCAGATATTATTTTATGGATCGGAGTTCCACACCAACTTTAGATCTTCAGGTCAAAATAAAAAATACATTTTGCGTAATCCCCCGGAACCGGAAGAACCAGAGGATGATAGTGAAAATTTAGCTGAGACAAAAGAGATTTCTCTAGAGGTAGAGTACTTTCGCCATGTCTTTGCAGCAGAAATGGGAAAGCGTTGCAATTTCGGCTACTACTAGAAACTGTCAAGGAGCAAGATTTAGAAGAAATTTGGAGTAAAATTAGAAATATACTTGACAAATATTAGAAGTGATATTATGTTAATTATAATAAGTGTTAAAAAATAAATAACATTTTATTGTTTTGTTTGTATAATTATTTTAAATCACAGTTAAAATAACTAAGTTCATTTGTATAAAACGTAGGTCACGTTTGTTTAGTTTATATTATGGCTTTAAAACTAAGTTAAACTCGAATACTCGAATAAACTTAATGTAATTACTAACTAATCTCCTAAAAAAGATCGGAATAAAAATATAATAATAGGAGGAGATTTTAACGTAGATTTTTCTAAGGAAAGTAATGAAAAACTTAAACTATCTAGCTTAATGTCATCGTATAACTTTAGTCAGAGGGTGACAGACTATACAAGAGTCACAAAAAATAGCTCTACACGTATTGACCTTATTTTTACAAATTTCCATACTAAGAACTGCACTATAAACGTTAATGAATTCGGGTTCTCAGATCACAGAGGCATTCTATTATCAATACCTATTACCCCAAGAAACATAAATTATTGGACAATCCATAAAAGAAAATTTAATAAACATAACATGAACAAATTTAAAGATGAAATACAAAAAATAATCTGGAGTGATATAATAACCCCAAATAAAACTGTAAACGAAAATTACGATTCTTTTGAGAAAATATTAAATAATGCTCTAAATAAAACAATACCCAAAAAAAAGACAAAATTACAAACTAAATCGAAAAAATCATACCTAAACAAAAGGATTAAAAACAGCATGCCGGAACAAAAGACTCTTAAAAATATTAATATCACATTCCAAAAATAAAATCCTGCAAAACCATTATTATCAATATTGTAAAATACTTAAAAAAGCGGTAATTCATTCTAAAAAACTAAGTAACATACACGTATTTGAAAACTCACATAATAAGTCCCAGTCCATGTGGCAAATAATAAATAAAGAGACTAACAAAAACAAATGTAAAAATAAAAAGAACATCGAAATCAAATTACTAGACAATTCAATAGTAAATGACCCCAAAAAAGTAGCAAACATTTTTAATATTTCTTTCTCTTCTATTGGAAATTCTAACCCACCTCACAAAAACAAAACAATAGTCCTTCAACAAACAAAATAACTCAATCTTTTTTCCTTAATCCAGCTGAGCCAGAGGAGATATTTACAGTTTTAAAAAACATGAAAAATAAGACTTCTAGTGGAATAGATGAGATCCCACCTTCTCTAATAAAAAATTGTGCACAATATTTGACCTATCCGTTTACTTTGCTTATCAACCAATCCTTTTCAAGCGGTGCCTTCCCTGACTCATTGAAAACCTCTACAATAAGACCAATCCATAAAAAAGGCGAAACCTCAGATATAAATAATTACCGTCCGATCGCGCTACTACCCACTTCTGCAAAAAAATTCGAAACCATAATGATAAAACGCCTATATTCTTTTTACGAAAAATTCAACATTCTACACGTAAACCAAAACGGCTTTAGAAAAAACCACTCCACCACCATCTAGCATGCTATAAATACGTCCATGAAATTCTAAATATAATTAATCGTAAAAAATATGCTGTAGGCCTATTACTAGACATGAGCAAAGCCTACGATAGAGTCCGGTTCGATATTTTATTAGACAAATTATACGCTTCAGGAATTAGAGGAAACGCGCTAGACTGGTTCAGCTCGTATCTGTGTAATCGCACTCAGTATGTGGAGATTACGCATACGGACTTCTCGACAGGAAACATCCAGTTCATCAGATCCGATAGAGTCCCAGTTACCGGCTCTATCCCTCAGGGAAGCGTTTTAGGATGTGTCTTGTTCCTTATATACATAAACGACCTTCCAAATATAATAGATGACTATTGCACGCTCTTTGCGGATGACATTACTATATTGTTCCCTTGCTCAACTTCTGCAGAAGTAGAAAACAAATTAAATTCAACGCTTAATAAAATATCTTTCTGGCTAGAAAAACATAATCTACAGCTAAATATAAACAAAACTAAATTAATTCAATTCAAACCTTATCAAAAACTTTCATTACCCATTACCTACAGTTTCGATAATATATGCCTAGAAAACGTCACGTCCGCGACCTTTAGATACCTATAGATCTGGATTCAAATATAAACTGGAAGCCTCATATACATAAATTAATTAAAAAACTATCGTCATTTATATATGCTCTATATAACCTAAAACGCGTAACCGACTTCCAAACGGCTCTTACAGCATATTACGCGTACGCTTACTCGCGAATGTCTTACGGCATCGTGCTGTGGGGAAACAGCTGTGAAGTAGGTACCATCTTTACCCTCCAGAAAAAGTTAATTAGGATATTAGCCAACATTGACCATATGGAGTCATGCAAGCCATACTTTATAAAATTCCAACTTCTTACTCTTACCTCTATTTACATAGTATTAGAAACAAGCAAGTTTGCCAGAAAACATGAAAAATTATACTCAACAAATTTAAGTATGAAAAGAAATGACCGGTATTTATTTAAACTCAAACTTCCCTTTTCCAAATTAAAATTAGTCACATCCAGTCCCCATCACATGTTAATCAAAATTTATAACCACTTACCAAACTCAATTAAATGCATAGAAAATACCAACATCTTTAATAAAACTTTAAAACAATTTCTAATAAATAAATGTTTTTATAATCTGAAAGAATTCTTTGGTGCTCCATACAAATAATTATAATCCGACACGACCCCAATTAGTATAAGTAGTTTTAGAAAATAATAATTATTAGATATTAATACGAGTATGTTGTATTGTGTTGTATAGCTGCTCTCTATCCTATGTTGCTGTGCCCTTGCAGGGCGTCACATGCAAACCTCCCATTATCTACCACCTATACACGGTGTTACACGACGAAACCGAATAATTTTAACAGCGTATTCCAGACATTATTTGGAGTTAAAGTTGTCGTATAATGTTTGCTAGATTCAGCTTGGTTTTTGAGATATTTGCGTTTATGTTTAAAAAAGTCGTAATGAAATCTCCAGTACAAAACACCCTTACAATTGCGACGTTGCGAGCCCGCCACGTCTAAGTTGGCTGTAAATTGACTTTCATTTAGTACTGTCATTAGTATGTTTACATGTCAACGTCAGGTTAATATTTTTTCTCCAAAAACGTAAAAATATCGATAAATTAATAATAATAATCCAATATTAAATTCACTGTTATGACAAAAAAAACAAATATGAAGAAACTTTCACAAATCTTGGAACATTGTAATTACTGAAGGCAAGCCGGATCAATTTTGGATTAGATTAGAACAGCACATGATCGGGATTCGGGATGAATGGCGTACTCGAGTGCTCACCAGTGGCGGTAACAGGCTGAAGAAATGGTGATAATGATGAAGCCGACGGATTAAAAGTATTCGTGCTATTACTAGTTCGTTGGAGTATCAAGTAGTAAAGTGTAAGAAAGACACCGACAGCAACGCACTGGGTACATACCAGTAACTAACTACAGGGTGGCAAGTCGGCAAAATGCCACGGGCCCCCAGCCCGAGAGGGCCCCTTGGCCCGAGACAGCCTTCCGGCCCGAGAGGCTGCGAGCTCAGGAGTAACACGACGATTTTACTGAGATGGCCCCATCCAATGAATTTGCCACGGGCCTCAGATGGTAAGTACTTAACGGAATCTTAATGGATGTAATATTTTTATGATATGCAGTTTATTTTTATTGGTTTATGAATACTGTCGACAGGAGTAGTACTAGTCTTGTTGCGAGTTAATTTTGTAAACATTTCGTTTTATTATTGTAATTACTAATTAATCTTACTTATGCAATTCATGTTATCCACAAATTATACGAAATAATACACAAAATCCTTTTATTTTATTTATTAAGTAAAAGCATACCATAGGTACTTTTATTTGCATCATTTCAACCCGGGGACGTCCACTGCTGGACATAGGTCTCCCCCAAAGTCCACCACGAACGGTCACACGCCTACTACATCCACCGGTGTCCGGCGACTTTCACGGTCGTCGTCGGTCCATCTAGTAGGTGGCCGACCGACACCGCGTCTCCCGGTCCGTGGTCTGCACTCGAGAACCTTAACACCCCACCGGCCATCAGTTCTACGAGCAATGTGTCCAGCCCATTGCCACTTCAGCTTGTAGACTCTGAGAACTATGTCGGTGACTTTGGTTCTTCTACAGATTTCTTCATTTCTGATTCTATCCTACGGGATAGAATCAGAAATGAGAAACTCCGAGCAGCTCTCTCCATAGCACGCTGAGTAACTCTGAGCTTATTTAAAAGGCTCACTGTGAGGGACCACATCTCCGTTCCATAAGTCAATCCTTCAATTTAACATTCATTATTTCTGAAGACACTTTGTAACGTCTTATGCCTAGTTTAACAACTAGATAAGACTGACAAGATAATAAATACCAGTACAAGATAATAAAAGTTACGTTGTGAAAATCAAAATGTACGTCGTACAAATCTTATATCAATAACAACCACGGGTTGGAATCTACCTCAAGTTCACGTTCAATTCTTTGTTGAATGGCTACTGTCCAGTGGGACAATTCTGCCAGTGTCAAGGTTGGAAGTTACACGTGATCGGTAAAAATGGATTTCCAGAAACAGATGCTGATTCATCAGTTGGGGAATCTAAAAACAAAACAAATTATATACACTAACTGGAATCTACCTCATTGACTCTTTTTACGTTACTGATTTGGGACGTCATTGTCACTTTGTGGGAATCATGACCTGAAGTTCATAAGGTATCCTATTGTTGTATTTATGGTATAAAAAGGGTAGTTCTAAAAATGTCAGTCTGGTATCGAACATTAAACGTAGCACGATGAACTCCTAATGTTGAGTGTTTTATTTGCATTACGAGTTACATACACAACAATTGGCGACGAGATCGTTATCTGCGGGTGCAGGATTGGGTTTATTTCAGTTAACTGGTTGAAAAAAAACTAATAATAATGGCAAAAAGTGCAAATGTATTGTTCGGTGGCAGTCTCAGTTTCGACCATAGAATACAGGAGTGGAGCATTTTTAAAAGCAGGTTGGCTCAGTTTTGTACTGTCAATGATGTTACCGAGGAAACTGACAAAGCGGGAATGAAACGACGGGCTTTGCTTTTGACTGCTCTGTCAGAGGACACCTACCGCATGCTTCGAGACTTGGTGGCACCGGCGGACCTCGATGCAACAGAGTATAAAGTACTATTACATCATCTGGACACTCATTTAACACCTAAGAAAAGTTCCTTCGCTGAACGTTATGCATTTTACAAAGCAGAACAGCGACCCGGTGAGGACTTAACAGAGTGGGCGTCGCGGGTACGAAGCTTAGCTCTGCATTGCGGGTTCGGGAATGATCTAAAGACAGCTTTGCGTGACCGATTCGTGTTAGGATTGGAGAATGTAAAAGAAAAGGAGAAATTGTTTTCTGAGTGCATCGACAAGTTGACCTTCGACAAAGCGCTGGAGTTAGCGCAAAGCGTTCGTTGTGCGAGATCAGCACTGCAAAGTACCCAGCCGACAGCGGCCGGGGCTCCAGTGTACGCCGTGCAGGCGCAGGCGGCGCGGCCGCCGCGTAAACAACAACCGACCCGGGAGTGTTGCGAAGTTTGTGGCTATACGAATCACGTTAAAGATCAGTGCCGTTTTATTAACTATACCTGCCAAAAGTGTAAACAAAAAGGACATTTGAAGCGAATGTGTAAACTAATAGTGCGTCATAACAATTTTATAACAGAAGGCGATGACAACATTGTGGAAGGTGAGAGGAATATTTATAATATTATAACAATTAACGGGGAACCGATGCAACAGTTAGTGGCGATAGCGGGCGAGCCGGTCGTGTGCGAGGTAGACAGCGGGAGCGCTGTGTCTGTTATGCCGCACGAAATTTATAAAAAATATTTTTCTAATTACGACTTAAGCTCGTCAAACATCGTATTGAAGTGTTATAATGATAGCAGTTTACCGCCTAAAGGCACTGTCGCATTACCCGTCACTTATGAAAACTGTATAAGACAAATTGTTTTCTTTGTAACTGCGACAAATAACAAACGACCAACTTTGCTGGGCCGTGATTTTTTGAGTGTGTTTAAGTTGCAAATTTGCGGTACAAACATGTTTAATATAGTAGAAGATGATTTGGGTTCTAAGATAATGAAAAAATATTCAAAATTGTTTTCAGATGAGTTAGGCCGTTTTAATAAATACAAAGTAACCCTAAAGATTAAACCGAACGTTACTTTATCGTTTTTCAAGCCCCGCCCAGTTCCATTACCTTTGAAAGATAAAGTGGAGAAAGGGATCCAACGTTTACTACAATTAGACATCCTAGAAAAAGTAGATCACGCAGACGTAGCCACCCCGATAGTTCCCGTGCTGCGCGCCGACGGAGACATCCGCATCTGCGGCGACTATTCCGTGACGCTCAATAAGGCGTTGTATGTGGATAATTACCCAGTTCCACGCATGGAGGAGTTATTCGCAAAGCTGTACGGGGGGGAAGAGTTTACAAAGTTAGATCTTTCTAGGGCATATAATCAGCTGGAGTTAGACGAGTCTAGGGACTTAACCTGTATTAACACGCATAAAGGGTTGTACAGGTACAAAAGATTGGTTTTCGGATTGACTAACGCGCCCTATATATTCCAACAAACGTTAGAAAACCTATTAAGGGATATTGAAGGCGTGTGTATATTTATTGACGATATTTTAGTAACGGGTCCAAATCGTGACATACATATAAAAAGGTTAGAGCAAGTTTTGAGCAAATTAGAAGACGCCGGTATGCGTTTAAAACGAGATAAATGCGAGTTGTTTAAAACGTCAGTGGAATACCTTGGGTTTATAATCGATAAACACGGCTTACACAAGTCACCGAGGAAAGTTGAGGCCATTCTTAATTGCACGCGTCCTAAGAATGCTACAGAGTTGAAGTCATTCATAGGACTAGTGAATTATTATCGGTGTTTTGTGCCCAACACTTCGAATGTACTCAGTCCTTTAAATTCCCTGTTAAAAAAAAATGCTAACTGGCAGTGGGATGAAACAAAAGAAACTGCGTTTTGTAAGATAAAGCAAGAGATGGCTTCTGAACGGGCTTTGGCACACTATAATCCTGAATTTTTGACCATACTGACGGCAGACGCAGGGCCGGACGGGCTGGGGGCGATTTTGGCACAGACGCAACCCTCGGGCGAGGAGCGTGTCGTCGCCTACGCGTCGCGCTCCCTATCGAAGGCTGAGTCTAACTACGCTCAGATCCAGAAGGAAGCAGCGGGTATCGTTTTCGCGGTAAAAAAAATCCATCATTATTTGTATGGCCGTATGGAACCATTCATACTACGAACCGACCACAAACCTCTTATTATCATCTTTGGGGATAAAAAAGGTATACCTGAAATGGCAGCAAATCGTTTGCAACGGTACGCACTATTTCTATCAGGTTATAATTTTAGGATTGAGTACGTTAAAAGTGAGGATAACGTTGCCGATTTTCTTTCCCGGTCGATTACTAACTTTTCGTCTCAGGTCGATGAGTTAAATGCGACAGTAGATACTTGTTTGTATATTAACTATTTCACAGACAGTATGCTCAAACCGGTTACTTTGACGGACGTTAAATCAGCTACGGAAAACGACAAGGTACTAACTCGAGTCAAACAGTACATCACTAACGGATGGCCACGAAATCTAACGGATGAAGAATTGAAGCCGTACTATAATTGTAGATTACAGCTTAATATAGAAGACGGATGTATTTTAAGGGGTCCAAAATTAATAATTCCAACAGTATTTAGGGAACAAATTTTAGAAGAATTACATAATTCACATTTTGGGGTGGTTAAAACGAAATCGGAAGCAAGATCGCGAATGTGGTGGCCCAACATAGATAAGCATATCGAGGAGAAGATCGGGTCTTGTAATGTGTGCAATACTTTACGGGCCGCTCCGCCGCGCACGCCGCTGGCCGTGTGGCCATACCCAAAGCGGCCATGGCAGCGCGTTCATATGGACATGTTTTCGTTAGAGGGTAAGCAGTTTCTTGTCATCGTGGATGCACATTCAAAGTGGGTTGAATGTTTTCCGATGCAATTAACTGACACAAAATCGATCGTTAGTAGATTAGAAGAGGTAAACAGTAGATTCGGGTTGATGGAAACCATAGTGACGGATAATGCGACAAATTTTTGTTCGAACGAATTTGACCGGTATTGCATGATGAATGGCATAAAACATGTTACCAGTCCACCATACCACCCGGCGTCAAATGGACAAGCGGAGAGCAGCGTTAAAATAATTAAGAAGGCAATTAAACTCTTTTTGTTGGATAACAATAGTCGGCAATCTATTAATAATTTATTAAATAACATTTTATTCGATCTGAGGAATTCAGTTCACTCCACGACAGGGTTCTCGCCAGCAGAGCTGATGCTCGGGCGCTCGCTCCGCTGTCGCTTCGATCTGTTGCAAGTAGCGAACGGGAATAAAGTCGATCGACCCTCTCCTTCCTCAATGATGTCATCGTCCGAAGTTAATCAGAATGTTTCATCCAAACAGATCTCACAAGCTAAGGATTACGGGGGCCAGCGTTGTTTGTCACTGGGAGAAGGAGATCAAGTGTTAATCAACCATTATTTTAACAATGGAAACAAACATGTATGGAAAAAAGGTTTTATAAAGAAAGTTATCGGTAGTAGATTGTATTTAGTTCATATAACAGATTTAAACTTAGTTGTTAAGAAACATATTGATCAATTACTTCTATATAAAGGTAAAGACATATTATGTAATTATGACTTAGAGGACTTCGGTGAAGTTCCAAACCTTCAGGGACCATCTGATGCCCAGCTAGGAGACCCGGAGCTGGTGCCCGATGTGAGGCCACCTCCAATGGAACTTCAACATCCGGAACCGGATTTTCGCGAAACTGATCTTGAAATTGTGGAGGGCGAATCCGAGGAGGTGACCACAGATCACACAGCAACAAGAACTAATCTTAGTACGGTTTCTCATGAGGATATTTACTTGGATTGTGAATTAGATGAGGCAGCACCGAGAACCGGTTCTAATGGCGATAGGGATCGACGAAATGTCAGATCCACTCGGAACCCCATGCCTATGTATAAATGATATTTCACATGGGATGTTCAATCTGTTAAGTTTCTTCTATAGTATTATAGCACTGTGTATGTGTAGGTAATATTATTATTAAACGTTGTTTCGTGTTAACGTTTAATAATATTAACGTTGCATAATTAGTGATGTATAAATCAAATTTACTTAGTAGGTAATTAAGTAATTAATTAAAACTAGTATAAGTGTTTTCTTTTACTATTGGTGGAGGAGTTGTTGTATTTATGGTATAAAAAGGGTAGTTCTAAAAATGTCAGTCTGGTATCGAACATTAAACGTAGCACGTTGAACTCCTAATGTTGAGTGTTTTATTTGCATTACGAGTTACATACACAACACCTATACAGTTCAGGTAATTGAATGATGTTACAAAGCGTGAATAGTTTACTCGTTAACTTTGCTTTATCTGTGGGTCATTTTTACATTCATTCAATAATTTCAAATGAAAGATTCGAAGTGACTTTGCGTTTGACGGTGTATGCCAAAAAAATGGTTTTGTGTTATAAAGCTCTATCTAAAATAAATACTTAATAATTTTCTCTTTAAAATCTTTTCCAGTTTCCATTTCCACCAAGTTTAACGTTCACTCCATCCACCAATTTGAAATTGTGTTCGCAAAATCTTGCCGTACAATAAAATGTATTATTCCCGTCTGCAACTCGACCGTTGATAATCAAACGTTATACCGGTTCCCTCGGAACGCAGGGTTAAAAGGTATCTGGTGTGACCTGCTGACGCCACACGCTGGCAATTTAGTGTCGAAAAGTAATTCAGATTCGGAAAATTTAAAAGTGTGTGTTTTTTACCATTTTGAAAAACAATATTTATTATGTGGACGGCCAAAGCCCCGTACGATGACAATGGCGTGTCCTACGCTTTTCTCCGAAGAAGAGATTCTGTCAGTGTCTCTTACAGTATAGCGGAACAGTGCATACACTATTCATTTCTGTATCTTTTCAATGAAATAATGTTTATGTTAGTAAGAGTTATTTTTAACTAGAGATTTTGTACGGCGTTTTTTCGCAAAAATGGTCTACTCTTAAGAAACGCTGGTAGACTCGTGACTTAAAATTTGACTTAATTGCAAAATAAATGTTTTTAATTTAAAACGACTTATAATTTCTACGGTATTATATTTTCAATTCACAAAGACGCACCCAGCTGCTTGATTTCATAATTCAATCTCGTAACAGCTAAATTAGATGTTGAGACGTGTGTGTCTTTGTGGATTGGAAACAATAGTTGCGCCTATTATGTATACTTTCCTATTTTGTATAGTTTGTTTCACTGCATCAGTTTATTGTCGAAAATGTATTAATAATTAACTCGTTTAAAATCAGTGAAACAATCTTATTCACACGGGAAAAAAAACATGAGTTCCTATCATACACAAACTCCAGAAATTAAAAGTTCGTTCTCGAATTGAACGAAGTTAACTTATTCGTGTTTATCAACCAAAAGTGCGACGAAGTTTACTTCGTTCAATCCGAAAATGAGCTGCTCTCATAATTCATTTTGCCGCCATTCCTCCAATTTTTTTAAATTTTTTTTGGCATACTAGCGCCACTGCTTTACGCTGCGGTGCGGGACTCAACTACTACTAACGTTATGTCAGTTCCAAGTTTGATTCCTATCTGTCTTTAATAGACATATCCTATAATCTGTGATAACAACAATGTCAATGACGAAATGTAAGTCATTAATGTCATTATGATTGGAATGAAGTGGCCAGTAGTTTTTAGTTTGATGTAAGGAGTACCCATGACAGTTCAAAATAACTGTTTCTGGGTTACTTTTTGTAGACTTTGCTTTAAAAAAATCTATTTAATTTATTTAGTCACAGTAATATTATGCTTACTTTTGGATCGGCAACTGCTCGTAGGCCATGGCCACTTGTTCATTTCATATTTTTTTATTTTTTTACTTTGACTACTTTGAAATCCGCAATTCGAACTTCGAATCGCCCCGTCACTTTCTTGTGAACCAGTAACGCATAGAGAGCAAAAGGGATAGCAATAGACGAAGTTCGAATTACGGATTTCAAAGTAGAGCCCCTGCTTTAAAACAATAATGCCTGACAAGGGAATTTTATTATCTATCACCTACGTCATAGATAATAAAATTTCCTACACTTGACTCCAAGTGTTACTTAACTCTTCTAATGGAAAGAGATAACAATTGCAAACGTAGTAAGAAGTTTCGTTTGTATTTGTACGTAAATCCTGCTTTGAAACGATTTGTCTGACAAGGGAATTGCTCTATGAGTATGACATAAACTTGCCTCTTCTAATAAAAAGAGATAACAATAAGAAACGTTGCCAGCTTATCCTAAGGTGTTGATTTACTGGTGTAGGAAAAATAATTAATTTATTATGTATGAAAACTTAACAAAAATTAAAATCATATTTCGACCTGGGTTCATATAATCTTTTTTGTTTCTTACGACCTTAGGAACACACTGTTAAAATTATTCGGTTTCGTCGTGTAACACCGTGTATGTATATTATGTTAATGTGACATGCAATAAAATATTTGAATTTGAATTTGAATTTGAATTAATATTGGTCCATTTCGTTATGAACTCTATTTTTATAAAACCAAATTAAATTAAAATGTTTCCGATTTTAATTTAAGACACGCTCAAATTACGGATCATTCCGAATCCAATGTAATTAATATTTTTTAATGTAAAATTATATTTTACACACTTAACATTGATCAAATGTTGAGAATCTCTGAAGTGTATCAAAAAATTACATAATTATGCGTGTCACCGGCATTATGTAAGGGCAATTTTTGTTAAAATTTCAAAAAATTACCGAACCTGAAAGCAAAGCGGAAATCAGTTCAAATTTGGACGACGATGCTGTACATTTAATTTCAAATTCAAGACTCAAACGTAAAATCACGTATACGTGTCACTGGCATAGCGGTAAGAATTTTTTAGTCACAGATGTTGTGCCACCGAGGCGAGGTCGAACGAGTTAATGATACATTGACTACTTTAGTTGTAAAGTTGTAGGGCCTGCCCACAATAAACGCGTTATAAAATATAGCGATCGATCTTTAGCATGTCTCGCTCGGCTTCTTGGTAGGTTTATTATCATTTAATATTTAGCTCGGCCACCTATGCGATGTGTCAGTGTATATGTTATCTAGCATATTTTGTTTAACATTAATACTTAACTGATGAGGGTATATATTTCATACCGTATCTTAGACCGGACTATAAGAAAAGTGTCTAATTATATTACCCATTTCCAAATCGTCAGATAGACCTACCTTCCCTTCTTATACCTTCTAGTTTGTACCAGTCTAACATTACATTAGGCAAAGCGAACCTAACACATTTAGGTTTCTTGGGATTAAGTAGCCAATTGTTACTAGTAAACCAATTAAGTACTTTACCTAGCGCGGCATTTGTTTTACTGTAATAAGCCAATTTTTGGTCTAACTTAGAAATTAATATATATTTCAATATCACAAAGTTTATCTTCGTGGCAAGTCATGAATATAACCAAAATAAAAAGGACCTGAGATAGAGCCATGAGGCTCACCAATTTTAACAACAGCTGTTTGTGTAACATTACTACGATATAAATTTTTCGGTGAGTCAGTTGTTGAAAAACCGACAAAAAGGCCGACAAATGGCCAGACTTATGAGACGGACAGACAAGAAAGTCATTCATATTTAGGCAGCACAAGTAATGTTGCTAATATAAAGATTCAGGTTGTGCGATAAGGTGTGTGTGTGTGTGTTGACTTACATATTCATATTTAGGCAGCACAAGTAATGTTGCTAATATAAAGATTCAGGTTGTGCGATAAGGTGTGTGTGTGTGTGTTGACTTACATGCGAAGGACTATGGGTGATTCTAGGGAACGGTGGTTGCTGCTTGACCTGCAGCGTGGACGGCTTGGTAGGCGTGGGAGGGAGCTGACGACCGCGCCCTCTCCGGGCGCCGTCCCGCTCCCACGAGCGGTCCCGCCACGCCCGCCAATCGCGGTCTCGTTCGCGCTCTCGTTCACCACCTATTGGAGCCCAAACTGTTCTTTGATTCATTTGGCCGTTCTAATCTCAGGCCTGCATAAAACACAACGTAACGTTCAACCAGAATATAAAATTATTTCGTTAACCAAATAAAAGTAATCAACATTATACAATATACCTACAGTCAGTCAATTTAAATAAACAGATGTGCAAACAATTTTCCTATATTTTTCCTTATCGCTCATCTTCTAACCACACGCTACTCTCATTCGTCTACTTACGCGCGAAACAAAACATGGAAACTAATTGGCTTTTAGAAACAATGGCTTTAGCAAAGGGTCTTTCTTGTAAGATTCGTTCGAAATTAACAGTTGATAGGTATATTGATCATGTCATGAAGTACAGACCCTTTGCTTTACAATTCATAACGAATATTATGCTCAATACGGAATTTAAATGATTTGTATATTATTACCAGTAGGGATATTTATACGCAGAAGTTTATTCGTTAGTCGGAGTTGGAATTGGTTTGCGTGATATTTTTTCTGGATAGTTTTGAGTTGTTGGGGTATGAATTGAAACAGTGTTTGGTGTGCGTTACATTATGATCTGAGAAAAATACGAAAGGTATTTTGATAGTTGACAAGTAGTACCCATTCCCACTGCTGGTTATGAGAGTTGAGAAAATGTCGGCTACGATGTATTTGTGTGTTGTCTGGTGGTTAGAGTTCGTGTGTGTTCTGTGCGTGTGTGGCGAGTGGATCTCACCGTAGGTGTGGTGTGGCGGGCTGGGCGACCGCGAGGGCTGGCTCAGGCTGGTCGTGGGGTGCGGCGCTCTCCACTCCTTCCCTGCTGTCAGGAATACCTTCATGTACCTTCCACCACGCTTTACCCTATGGCCGTCGGACTACCGACCTCATTTCCTTGCTCACAAAGGTGACAATAAAAGTTTTGGGGTGTCTGATCTAGGCTGCACCTAATGTTTAGTGATGGACACGAATTTGGACACACAGGATCGGATTATTTTCGAAGAGCAGAACGCGGTATTTTCGTTACTAACTTTTGCTACTCTGATTTTTCCTATCCCAACTTATCACATTATTAATTCCACGCAATCGAAACTAAATCAACTGCAAGCCCGTCAAAGCTTTGCATGCTGCATGGCCCTTGTATACAATTCAAGTGCATACTTCCCATTCAGGCACTTTAAAAAAAAAGTACACTACATGAAAAAGCAAGTGAATACAAAAGGAAGATAATTATTTCCATAAATGGCACCTTAGCATGCAGCAGGCAAATCAATATTAAGAGTTAATTGAGGAAGATCAGTATAATAAGTAAGCATTACTTTGGTAGGTTCCGTATCACTTCATATACTCTCTAGTGGCGGGTGGCGACGTATGCAAACCTACACAGAGTGAACTTATATCTAGAGTTGTTAAGTATGTAGGTACAGCCTGATGAAAAACGATCGGTAATTTTTGCTTACAATTGACTTAAGAGCATGTATGGAAGAGCAGTTCAGTAAAACTAAGTTGAACTATTTTTATACATTAATGTAGGTTACAGAACTAGCTTTGGGATAATGTAAAATAATGCTAGAATTTACAGACTATGGTACCTAATTTGTGAACTTGTTTTTTTAGTGGAACCGATTATTTTAAAGGTTATCTTATATTTACAACTAGAAAACACAGCTACAACTACTTTTCACAAAACTTTCAAGAGTACCTTGATGAGAAGAAAAATGTTTGCAAAACTGTTTTATTTTGTTATTATATTAGAAGCTATGTAAATACGTTCACTTAAAATTAATTTAATCAAAATAATAATGTACTACATACAGGAACTAAATAATAAAACGATTGAGGTAACCAGCCTAATTGAAAGCTCAGACTATGAAAACTTCGGGATGTAACTATATGAGAATTCCAATTTACTAGCAACAAGCCTCCGATCCACGTCCTAGAATTAATTAAGAAACGCTCGAAGAGATTTGTATCGTCAAGAAAATGCCGACATATAAAGGCCGTAGCAGGATAAGGGAAGGGCAAATGCCCTTTTATGATAATGGGCTGGTTTTTTTTGTATAGTTACTTACATCTATTAGTACTATTGTGCCAAGTTTTGTTGACAAATTTCCAGTGGTTCAGCCGAGAAAAAATAAAAACCGAAATAATTAAATATGACTTTTCTCTAAAACTATAAAACTTTAATGTAACATTTTTCATTTTGTTAGGCTTAATAAAATATTGGTTTTAAGAGAAAATGGACTCTCTATCTTTAACACTTATGTAAAAACCAGGTACCTAAGTCAATTATTGTTTTTACTTATGTGTGAGCTACCACTCTAATTGTTATTTCTAAATAAGCCTTACTTAACGATCTATCACACATATTACTTTGATGGATTAAATCGGAAAGCAACTGTGTCAAAATTAAATAATTGGGTTGGGTTGGATTTCATTACATTTTATTATTAACCTATTCTGACACCGCCAAAGAACCAAAGCATAAATCCTATTTACCTACAAATAAATAAATAACATCAAAACAAGTTTTGACAGTTTCAGTGTCGTCAGCCTTTTCTGATTACTAAAAATGTCACCATTTTAGCTAAAATACGCTTATTCTAATCCTCATCGCTATTTTCATTGACAGTAACGTGAATTCCGTAAGTCTATCAAAATGATAAAATAATGTTACATTAAAGTTTTGTAGTTTTAGAGAAAAGTCATATTTAATTATTTCGGTTTTAATTTTTTCAACAAAACTTGGCACAATAGCACTAATAGATGTAAGTAAGTATACATATATGTAGAAAAAAAAACCGGCTCTTAATCACGAAGGGCATTTTTTCTTCCGTTATCCTGCTACAGCCTTTTGCTGACACCTTGTGTAACAGAGATGTGTATATATTTATTTAATTTTATCCATTTTGTATGTTTTTTTTTATAGAAAATGGGTTTGCTCGTGACCAAGTCTTGCCCCAGGGGGGCGAAGATTTTATCGACGATGCATCGAATTAAAAGTACGAGTATATTATCACGTTTTAAGTAGGCGAAATTGGTTAAATGAAACATGTGGCACTGTTAGGTCAGGCACTGGACGATGTGCCTAGTGTGCCTACCGTGGGGGTGGTAGTGGTGCGGAGCGCGGTGTGAGCGGCCGTGCCGCTGGTGCTCGTGCTTCACGATCTCGACGACGTTGCTGACCGTGTCCGAGAAGCCGATGTCGTGGTGGTACACTCCAAAGTGGCCGCGTCTTCTCGGACTGGGCGTTCGTCTGAAAACATAACTTGTTAACACCCACACAACATTTGATTTCTGTCATGCGACATCCCATGCTACAAATACAGGAAATTTAATTTCAGATGGGTTAGTTCCGATATTTATTAGTGGACGCAAAACGTGCAACGCTCACATACCGCTTCTCAATATGATTACTCTGAGATCAATTTCTTCTTCGATGGCACTACAAAACAAAAAATAAAAAAAGGAAAATAAAACAAAATAAACGATGTTGTAATAAGAATAGATTTGTGGATGATGTTGTTACCTTAGACTAGAAGACCTGCCGTGGTGGCCGTTCTGGTAGGTGTGCGCCGCCGCCAGCCGCGCCTCGTCCAGTGACTCGATAGAGGTGCGGCGCGAGGGCGACGCCACGTCCTGCAGCTCTAACACCTACAAACCACACTTGTCACTCACACGACTAGGAGACTCAACAACTGTGCTCTATCACACACAGGTGTTCGCAAGATAACCTTAAGTGTTAATAACTGTTCTAAATTTACAAAATTACATTGGTGTACAAGAAAGTAACATGCGCTGATGGTAAGAAGTTGGTGAAATTCAATTGCATCATGCAACACGGTGCTGTGCGGTGCTTGGTTAATTGAGTATGGGTTGTTACTTACCCTCAAAGGTAAGAGCTAAGATCGTTAAATCCGTGCGATGCATGCTATTAAATAAGTATCTATAGTCATGCGAGCTATGGGTATAGTTAAGAATAATAATTATGTTATGGTGTCATGTTTATATTATGACTGTAATGTTTGTATATTATGTGTCGGTAGTGAATATGCTATGTCTATTTGTACCAATATGTAGGTATGACCAACGACTAATTAGTATTACGCACAATAGTTCCATGAAAGTTACATCTATATCTTCACGATAATTAAATTTAAATTATGCTACAACTTTACTGATTAATAAAACAATCCTATATTACTGAAAAACTTTACCTAATAATAACAATCATCTGGAAACTTTAAACTGTTAACCATCGGTATTCTGGTACGTACAACATATACAAGTCAATAAACAGATAACGGGCCTAAGCCCCTAGTTTATTATTAGCCATAAATTAAAATTCCTATAAAACAACAAATATGTATAAATATTATTAACAATTAATGTTCTAATTGTCAACAGCAAACTTGGACAGTGTGACCAACCTACGGATCAGTTGCCCGTCAATTACAAACACACAGTACCGGTATAATGCTTTAAAACAAAATTACAACATAGACTATCTATAACAGATGGAAATAAATACATCGACAAGGTTATTCACATATATCACCCGGCTTCCTATTTAATCCGGTGGCGCTGGCATATTTTAGGGTCATAGGCTACAAAAACTGTAAAGTCACTTATTTTTTGCATAAAGATACAGCGTATTGCGTTTTGTGTCACATCTTGCCATTGCATTTTGAGAAATTCGATGTTTTGTGGCATTATTTTCGTTTCAAATTAAATAACTTAAAATACAATTAAAGTTAAAAAAATATAGGAATCCTATATAAAATAACTTGAGAATTGTGCAAACCGATTTTGTGTCATCTTCGTCCAGTGCCACCTGCTTAGCGCCAGTCACGCCAGTATGTACCTAACCACGAGTAGGATTACCGTGGACTAAAACGACAAAAAATATGAATGGTGTTTCGTTACACCATACTAATGCCTAATGTAGACGTTAACTCTAATAACTTGAATTTTCTATTGTGTCAAATGGGGAGTATCAAAAAGTAGCACACCTTTGTCATTTCCTTCGGCTTCCGGTAACCTTCGGGGAGGGAAGATGGCAGATTGAAAAAAAACCGGCTTTTACTTTTGATTTATTCTGTTTCCTGATTTACTCTACTCACTTGTCGATATCACTGCAGGATACAGCGGTGTACCGCCATATATAAAAAAAGAAGAACAAGACATTTTCTTTAGATTTGGGAAAAAAATGCATGTTGATTGGGATCCTCATTCTGAACAAGAAATAATAGTTCTTCCGATATGGCCCCAAAAGTATGTATGGAATAAACGGTTTTCTGATAAAAATCCAATGCGTTTCTTGGTCTACTCCCCATTTACAGGAAGTTGAAAACTGCTGGTTTGATAGCTTAGCAAACACCTAATATGCCACAAACTTATACTGTACGCCAAAAACAATCGACTTTAATATTTTTGAAAGCTCAAAACTCAGCGCCGCCGGACTAACTCTGTGGACAGTATTCTTTACCCCATTGGCATTTCTTTATTCAAAGTTTCGTGAACTACATGGTTAAGTGGTGACATCAATAAATTGGCACTTGACAATAGCTATTATTTATATATCATAGGGTTTAATAACAAAACTATAGCTCAACTTTTGGGCCCGTTCTAAAACGGAATTCACCTTTTTATTGTTCCTGTAACAAGAGATAAGTCAATATTAATTCACTCCAAGAACTTAAGACAACTGTCTGTGTATTTTTCAGGTTTTGAGAAATGCCTTTGACTATGAACTCGGTATTAGCAAAGCGTGTACCGTCTGGTTTCCATAACGCTTATGACAACGGCATCAAACAAATTGGATAATCGTTCCTCATTCAATTACCGAACGTTTAAAGTTCTTCACGATTTCTCTCCCATTAAAACATCTCTTTTAGCTTAGCACTCAGGTGTTACAAAAACTACATAATAGGTAGATTTTCATCTGATCAAAAACCTCCGATGGTATCAAATTTTAAGAATTGTCTGGATATTCTCAAATAATTTAATTATTGTAAGAACTATTTGTCCCAAAAGTAACAAGTGTCAAAGGGATAAGAAGGGTAGTCACCGTTTGATTGTGGTGTGAAGTGGCTGATACCGGGAGTTACTTACTTGAGCGACTTTCTGGTGTTGCGCCGGGCGAGGTCCGCGAGCGTGTGCGGGTCGTCGGCGTGCGCGTCCGGTGGCGCAAGCGCGGGCGGCTCGTGGCTGAGCGAGCCGGCGCGCGAGCCCGGGCCCAACCCCGCCGCCACGTCCAACAGGCAGTTAAAGAAGGACGCCTTCTGCGTACACCCACCATTCACACATCCGCCCACGCACACTTGCGCACGCTCATGTCGCGCTATAGGTACCGACTACTGAAGCCTACATGAGTCTGCGCAATCCCACACATCATGTCCATGCTTGGAGTTCTTTATTTGTTAAGGTGTGTAGGTATGTGAGTGTAAGAATTCCAACAAATGGACATATGAATGCATTGTATTGTTGTAGTGTAATATAAGATGATGGCTAGTTATCTGAGAAAACAACTATTAGGTACACGTTAGTATGTCAGAGTTGTTGTTCAGTGGATAAGTATGATTATTTGGCATAAAATAAGTATAGAGAGCTGTAAATTACAAAGCATTATAATACCTATATTCGTAAAAATGGTGCTAGTTATAAGATTAGTGCAAAAACATTGAAGCCAGAGGCGTTAATTTTATATTTTACGTATTTTATGACTATGTATCGGCCATTGTCAGGTAGAATAGAATAGAATATCTATTTTTAGCATGCGACTATATAAAAAAATCAGTCTTATTTACGTCGTAATAGATATTATTTTCATTCACCATACCTACTGATAATAATTAATTGGCAAAAAAGGGCGTAGCAGAAAAAAGCATAGTAAGTAGGTACCCAGTGCGCCACATGCGGAGCATATAGCATTAATTTGCCAGAATATATATTATAGCAATGAATTTTACGATATATTTTTCGTACTAGTTGACAAGTCCACACACGCAGCACACGTGTTAAGGTATCTTAAGATACCTTGTTAAAAAATATTTTTATCTCTTTCCCTCGTAACTATAATTAATGGAATGTATATATATATATATATATATATATATATATATATATATATATGTTCATATCTTAGTAATGTGTTGTTCCTTTGCTATAACATATTATGTATTCCAGTATATTAATATACCTACATTATAGTTCCGTTTGTGACGCGCTTAATTCCTTTATTAAAATCAGGCTACTACAATGATATAATAGCTAAATAATTGAGCCAAAATGTAGGTAATTATCATGGAACATAAAACATCCAATATTTATAGCATAAACTACTTGAGGAGGACACACTTTCAGATGATATTCATGCAAATTTTACCTAGAAAGTAATTCAATATATTTGGGAATCGCCAATGAGGTTAACGAAGACTAAGCAAGTTTACGAAGGTATGGGAGTGAGCTGTTGGTAGGATTGCGTCGTAGACGTCGTTAGAGGAGCGGACTACAGCCGGACAGTTCTAACACAGCCAACCGGCACCGCCAAACAACTGCTTGACAATGACACCGCTACACATTATTTTGCATCTCTAGGATAGGTCACTCGTGGTTTACGAAGCCCAGCCGCACACTTGACTGACAATCAGTGCTCCGAGTGCACGAGGCTCTTTCAACTAGTTTATCAAGTGCGTAACGGAAACTAAATATAACTGTATGTCTATTCTATGCTAATGTCGTGGTATGAAGCTTTCCGCATGGATAAACTAATGCATTGACCTTGAGTCGTAATCAGCCTTGGAACCTTATTCTTCTTGCAATAAATATGTTCTTTTTTGAACACGATGCGAAAAAAAATAATTTATATGATAAAATAAAAGTGTCTAGAACAGTGCAAGTAAAAAGTATTTAAAGTTTATTCTCGTATTTTTTAATACTACCGGCTGATTGGCCGTAGGGCTATTCTCGCCGAATGCCTGAAAAGTAAACCACCAATGTAGTCGACTCGCGAGAGTCGATTGCAACTTAGTGACTGTGTATTGTTGTGCTGCTAGTGTTGGGCGTATATCCAAGTATATATTTCAGTTGCATTCGATTCAAAAACATTTATTTCCCGTAGGAATTATAAACTTAGATTTATCACGTATTTCTTGCGTTTTAACAACAATACATCCACAAAAGGACAACACAGTTATCTATACTGAACTAACTATAATGTTAGAACGTTTACTCTAAGGTGGGAAATTATAGGGGTCCATCAACAAACACTACTCGTTAACGTGTGCGGTACCTATTCACTTAATATTTACATTTGGCTCAAAATAACAGAAGGTGGTAAACAGACATAGGATTCTTTGGGGCATTTTTTCTTGACAGGTAGGGACATCCTATATCGATAAACTGAATAATTTATAGTAGTTCTACATACTAGTGATCACTCAAAGGTAATATGTTTTAAGTGTAAAAATCAAATTAAATAATAACTAACTCTATTCTTCTTTTTTCAAAACGAATTAAAAAATTAATTGTTAAAATTTTGTTCTTTATGAATGTCACATCTACTATTGTTAATGTAAACGACCAGAATTTGCTTCACGAAAACGTCGGGTATGACACTATGAAAAAAATTAGTATGCTACAAATAGGTGAAAAAGTAATTTTAGAACCGAAAAATAACATTTTGTTTTGTCCCTATAACCTCCACAGAAATTGAAAAGTCATTTAGCCACCTGAAATGGATTTATCAGTCAAAACGGAGACACTTATCTAACGCCCGAAAATATGGAACAAATTTTGGTCGTTTAACTGTCGAAGATGGGACATTCATAAAGAACAAAATTTTAACAAGTAAAAATTTTAAATCTTTTTGAAAAAAGAAGGAGAGAGTTAGTTATTATTTTAATTTGATTTTTACACTTTTCATAAAAACATATTTTAACAAGCAAACCTTTGAGTGTTCACTAGTATATAGAACTACTATCGATGATTCAGTTTATCGACATAGGAAGCCCCTACCTGTCAAGAAAATCCCATGTCTGGTGGTAAACATCAATCACTTACGCTTTAGCCACATGTATTACTCTGGCTTCATTAGAGCTACGCACCTACGATTCAAAGGCCTAACAAGAGGGCAATCCTTAAGCAGCAGTAGGCGCATAAACAGCATTTTTCCAAAAAGGCTCCTTTTGAAATAAATACATTGGAACGCAACAGAACGATTATTTAATGGTGACTGTTACAGCGCAGCGCTTTGCTGTGCTTTAGAAGGACGTCATAGACAGCGGCATCGTTAACTCAATTTTTTATTTAGTTTCACTTGCTATAAAAAACATTACGAATATTTTGTACGTTCACCTATTCATATTAATATACGCTTTAAGCGTTTAAGTGCCTCTTACAACGGATTAAGGATTGTTTACCAGACTTCTGCTCTTAGGGACACATCCAAGTAATTAAACTTATTATTATTGTTTACAATAATGAACAGAAGCATCAGTGCACGGACTAAACATAATACATAACGCTTACCGTAACGCCCTGGGGATTCCGGCCAAACCTCGTTGACCGCCAACTCTCGAGTATGAGCAGCCCTGCGTAGATCTTTCCAACGGTCATTTTCCCTGTATTTAGTACGTCGTTCCGAGGCACCAGCAAGTCCAACATCTTTTTCGCTTGCAGTGGCCATATATGCGTGATTGTTTCCCTTAACTCAGAATCCGCTTGGTCCATCTCGTCGGCTAGATTACAAAATAATATCTCGTTAATTTTCTATGTATACGTGTTAATGGACTTCTTCACCTACACGGGCCGTCATGTAAATCATTCTCTGGGGCCGTTAATCATAAGCTTTTTAACATAATGGAAGTATCTTTTTAATACATTTTGATCACGTACGAGTAAAATTAAGCTAAGTATACTCGTAGGTACAGCATTCGTTTAATTAACTTCTTTTCACTCGAGGGTAATACGTGAATAATGCCAAGTTTAGGAAATCACACTTTCATACCCAATAATATTTAAAAAAATCTGGTTATTAATAAGCGCATTTTTAACATTGGTAAAATTGATACGTTCAAAAATAAACTCTTTTTAATATTCCGCTAAATATACCGTGATTATAAGAAGTTACCAGTATTTTTGTAATGACAAATGTAATGTAGGGTGGTGGAAACAATAATGAACAAGCACCCAATGATGGACACTCGATTCTTATTTAACAGAAGATAAGGCTTATTCATTTTTTTTGCAACAGTCAATTTAGGACCGTATGAAAGTTGTATTATGTTATGAGTGAAGTGTTACGGGTGCCTGTCAGCTAAAAGTGGCCGTCATTGGTGCCGTCACCCTAATGTCGTTCTCGCCGTCTTACCTGATCTCATCTTGATGTTCAAGTTTTCCCGTATCAACGCGAAAAGAGTTGTGGTAAAATTTACCTTCCCGTCATCGTCTAAGGGCATATTCATCCTAATTAGTTTCTTATACGCTAGCCTGTTTGGACATTTGTTGCCAAACCCCAATGGCGGATCCATATTTTTCAGCATATCGTACATTTCAGTAAAATGGATCTTTCCACTGTAATAAAATGGCAGTATTAATACAATATCCGGTCACTTGGCGAACCGAAGGTTCCATACAATAATAATAATATGGATATGATGAAGCCTGTTGTAATTACGCGACCCGTTGAAAATGAGCCCGCAATGTAAAAAACTGCTGTGACGCACTGATAAACAGACACAAGTCTCATCATAAGGGTCCTCTTTTACCATTTTGGTACGGAACGAAACAAAAAGAAAGAAAAGGAAAGCGAAAGGAAAGGGCAGACTAAAACAGAGTGGATGACCACCTAACAGCTCGAGTATTTTTATTTATAACCTACAATATTTTTGGGGGCTTTGTTCATAATGTGGGCGTCTATTATATATAGATACTGAGTAAAACCATATTGCATTAGACATATTATCGTATTATTTTTAACTTCGACGACGTTGTTTTAGTTGGTAGTGACCCTGCCTATGAAGCTTGCGATCCTGGGTTCAAATCCTGGTAATCCTGGCAGATATTTGTGTGATGAGCGCGAATATTTGTCCCTGAGACATGGATGTTTCGTATTTATTTAAGTATATATTTCTTTAAATATGTATAAGTATTTATATCGTGCTCTACCACCCATTTTTATTTCAACAAACGGTAAAGTGCTCAGCTGCTTTTTCTAACTTGAAACTAGAAAAGGGACGTCAATAAGCTTATATATAGAATTAACCTAATTCATAAAAGGTTATTTGTAATAAAATAACTATAAAGTGAGTAACGCAGTGGACGTTGATGTCCCCGCCTTTCTATGGAAAAAGTGCAATTTACCACTGATTTACCAAGATTCTTCAGCGATAATTGAGTAATTTAAGTGTTTTTTTTTGAAAACCGTTAAACTTAAACATTCTAAGTTCATGCTATTTATTTATTCGCGGATTCATAATTTGGTATACTTTTTATCGGACGATACCAAAAGTGTACACTGAAAAGTAGAATAGCCCAAGAAGCTGGGGAGGGGTTACTGTACTGTGAAGTAAATAATGCTATTGTAATTTTAATTTTTATTTCTTTGAGGTATCTAAAAAATGTATGAATCATCCACATATCATCCCACATTATATTGTGACGTTATTAGTAGGTACTAAATAAAAACGTTACCTATCTATATCAGTGTGTCCCGTAAAATAGTCAAAAGTTACAACTTTACCCAAAATATAAAACGCCCCTTAACTTATTTAACTTTAAAAAGGTTGGATATCCGCTATTTTTAACCGACTTCAAAAAAGAAGTAAGCTATACGTTCCACTGTATGTTTTTTTTATATACTTATGTTTACCGATTTCTCCATCAATTGTAAACTGACTTTAAACATTCTTTTTTGGTTATATAGAGTATACTTTTGATGTGGTCAAACCTGAATCTGGTGAGGAAACTACTAAAACATTATAGGCATACATTATAGCGATTTTAGTATTTTTAGTAACAAGTCCGGTATTTGCATTTAAAAAGTATCATTTAGGGAAGTGGAATGATGATGAAGACCACATAATTATGGCCACCGGAACTCCTTAACGGTAAGTATCTATTTCAAGGGTGGCGATAAGATATCTCGGTAAAAATATGACTATGTTACTCCCGCGGCTTATCAAATAAGAAGTGGAACTAAATAACAGTGTATTGTGATCAATAAAAAGTAAATAATAATAAACGTTTTAAAATACAAAAAAAATTTGGCGTTAGGCGTATACTCGTACAAGTATTTTCCGCTTTCGAAGGCGGTTTTTTATTTGTTAATAATAAATAGTATTTTAACCTTTTGGGTTTATGTACCTACAGGAAAGTTATATTCTAAGGAACTAACAAGACAACGCGCAAAAATGCCTTAATTCATACAGATTAACTGAACTACAAATAATCAAGGTGAATATTTTGTGCCTTAAATTGGTTAAATGCAAATACCATTCATCCAAATACTTGCCCGGCATACAGGGCATGACTTGAACGGAGGATCAAAGGAAGCAAGGGTGTTAGTAATTTATTACTTAACAACTTAAAAGTGTTCGAACAGTGTGAACCCGCGGCACATGCACTGGGTTTAACGTCTTTTATCGACCGGCTTTGTTTGATCCTCCATTTAAGTTACACCCTGTATGGTTTAACGTTCACATTTCGTACCCATAAGCGTTTCATTATTTCAATGTAAATTGTATAAGATTTTCTATTTTGGGTAAAACTGTGGGTACAGTTTCAGTATAAATTGGTAGTGTTAAAAGACTTACGTGGCATTTGGGTCGTACTCAGCCCATATCCTGACAAACTCATCAAGATGATGCGCGCCGAGGATGGACGAGTCCCTCGTCAGGTAATCAAAGTTATCCATAATAACAGCAACGAATAAATTCAACATCTGAAATCAACCAATTTTAAACATATTGAGTCATTCATCTCTTATCCATTTTCGTAACTAGATCTCGTCAGACAGATCAGGACGTTGGCTGTTCTTCAAGCATAGTAAAAACTAAGAGTTACGGAAACTTTTATAGGTCTACCAGAATCTCATGAAAAATTTAAAAGTAAAAAGAAAAGGATTTTGATATGGCAATGTTGCCTTGCCAGTCTTGTCACTTGTCATATCAAATTTCGCGGAATGTAAGGTTTGTTTATTTTTACCGAAATAAAGTGCTTATATTCGAGAAATGTCTAAAAAACCATTACGATCGCAAGCCAGAAATATTGTTTACCATGTTTACAATAAAATATGTGAGGAAGGAGGTGTTAGTGAAACACAATCTGCAATATTTAATCGTGTTTTTCAATTGACCGGTAGCGTAGCCAAATAACATTGATACTTCAGTTACAGATAGACGATGTTACTTATTTATATTAATATTGTATCATATAATTACAGGAGTATCTAGTTCCACGGTAAGACGAATAGTGGAAGAAGGCTCGACGCTTGATGGTGTATTTTCAACACCAGGAAAAAATAGGAAAGGAGGATGTAAAAGAATTAATTTGGACAATTTCGATTTAGAAGTAATTAGGAATAAAATAAAAGAATTTTACACTGTTCGAAAAGAAATTCCAACAGTCGCAAAATTATTAAAAGTTTTGCAAGAGGACATTGATTTTAAAGGAGGGAGAGAGTCTTTAAGGTTAGCTTAACAGCATTAAGTTATTTAAATAATGTCGGATCCCTTTGACTGCCATACATATCGTTGGTCATAATATATTGTTAGTCATACTTTTTTTTGTCATAACTTCTTTCAGGCTGAAGTTACAGATTTTAATAAACGTTTTTCGTGTAGATTAGTTACGTTAGGTTAGGTTAGTTTTATAAAAATCCTGAAAAAATAACCATGTCCTGAGAAAAATGCATTATGACTTGCGAAAATTATGACTTAAAACACATTATGACTAAAAATAATTATGGCAGTCAATAGAGACCCAAATAATGTAATGAGATATTATGGGGCTAGGAGACGATCCGCTTAGTGCATCCCTGTATTTCCAGCGGGCTGTGCTGTGCGTTGTTTTGTCATTCAGTTAATCACGGAAGTCTTTTAAATTAAGTTTGTATAGATAAATTGTATTTATAGTCTGTCAAGAAAGTCATGAAATTAAAAAGTGGCAACACTGTAGTGTCGTCCCTCTTTTCTTAGACTGATTTGAAAGGGATGACACTACAGTGTTGCCACTTTTTAATGTCATGACTTTCTTGACAGACTATAGTTATATAAAATGTTTTTTCAGGGTCATACTTACAAAAATTGATTTCGAAATGTGAAATGCCAGTTGAAAAGGACACTTTTGATGGAACGCCATGATATAAAAATCAAAGACACAAATACTTAGAGCGCATGAAGCAAAACCGTGACGCAGTAGAGGAGAATAAAAAATTAGATGTTATACACCGTGTTTTTTTTGATTTACAATAACTTCGGCATATTACTAGGTATATCCATAGAAACTAATTGGTAGATTAGATTTTTAAATATTGTATAAAAAAATTTTTTTTCTGTTTAGAACAAAGTTATTGAATGTTATATCTTTGATCATTCTAAAAGGGCCTTTAGAGTTAACTAATAGTGAGTGTCAAATAATACGTCAATGTTGGCGTAACCATGGAATTAGTAAGTAATAACGTACATCTGGAAGGTGCATTCCACCGATAACGCGAGCCGAAAGAAATGTACCTGTATGTGGATCTGGGGATCTGTGTATTCCGTGTGGTCTCCTATAATTCGAAATTGACACTTGAATGACAACTTAATACTAGATTTTGTTTGAAAGCTTTCAATGCTTGTATTTTGTTCTACCTGCTCTTATTAAGAAGTTCAAGACGGCAGCTACTTTTTCTCAGTCTGTCCACGGATTCATTGACGGTTGACGGTTGACGTCTCCAAAATCGATATCTGGGCATCTGTGTGGTCACAGATGCCCAGATATCGATTTTGGAGACAATCAGTTGAATAACTAAAAAGTTCAAGATGGCGGCTACTGTTCCTCAATTTGTCAACGGATTAGTTGTCGGAGACCACACAGATCCAAAGATCCACAGATATCGATTTGGGAGTAAGTTGAATAAGTAAGAATAAGAGTAACAGTTGAATAAGTAAATATTGTTTGGTTTACTGCCCCACCGGCTTTTAAAATTAATTTGTCCGTAAATTGCCATTCAAATATGGTCACCTTTAGAAAGGGACGCAGTAAGCTTTAGTACATTTTTTTCGGCTCGCGTTATCGGTGTGTGCACCTTCCAGATGTACGTTAGTACTTACTAATTCCATGGACGCGTATACAAACCTAACAATTGGAAACTCTTTACTCATAAGAATTAAAAGAAAATTGTTGTTATCAATTAAGAGCCTTTTATACTAGTTCAACGTGATTAACTGATTAAATTTAAAAATTAAATATCTTTAAAACCGTAAGAGTTATCATTTGTCTGTCTTTGGGAAATTAACTTTATTTGACCTAAAGAACGTTCCCTTAAAGTTATCGTAAATCAAAAAAAACACGGTGTATATTTAGATGAAACATATATTCACTCTTCGTGCTCCGTCCAAAAGTGTTGGCAAAGCCAAACTATACGTGGTCCATCAAAGGAAATTTCACCTGGATCGCGATGGATTATTGTACACGCTGGTGGGGAGCACGGTTTTGTACCAAACTGCGGTTTGGTGTACAAAACAAAAAGTTTATCTGCTGACTACCACCACGATATGAATAAAGATAACTTTACCAAATGGATCACAGATAATCTCATACCAAATATGACAAAACCTTCCCTCATAGTCATGGATAATGCAAGCTACCATTCTGTAAGGTTGAATAAACCACCTACTCAGGCCAACCGAGTCTCTGATATCAAAGAATGGCTCAGTACAAATAATATCAATTACGATGATCGCTGGCGTAAATGCCAATTACTCGAAGCAGTAAAACAAAATAGATCAGATCCCATCTATGAAATAGATGAAATATTAAAGTCGCGTGGTCATGAAGTTTTGAGGCTTCCTCCTTATCACTGCACATTAAATCCAATCGAGCTGATTTGGGGGCTCATGAAGCAAAAAGTTGCAGATAAAAATGTAAATAGACCTGCAAGTGATATTAAAGCATTGACGGAACAAGCTTTCTTAGAAATTGGTGAAAATGAATGGCACAGATGCTGTCAACACGTAGAAAAAATTTAAAGTGATTTCATGCACCAGGATAAAATTATCGATGTAATGGAAGAAAGATTTATAGTAAACCTGTCGCCCTCATCATCCTCTTCATCTGAAGAAGAGTCAGAAATTCAGGAGGAGTATTTAGAGTTATATTCGAGCGACACCTAGCTACAACTCTCTTCTTATACATCATACATTAAATCACGCCGGTTTCCCAGAGGGTTAGGCAAGGACCACTTTTTTCCGGTTCTCTATCGTTTGACCGAATTTATTAAGCAATAATTTAATTTGCCAGAATTTCAAAGGACATAATTTATATGCCATAATGATCATGTGCCATAATATTAATTTGCTATAAAGGCATTTTTTCTGAAACCGTGAACTATTCAGAATTGTAATAAAACAAACCTAACCTTACCTATTGGGCTCTATACGATGGCATGTAAAAATTACCTGAAAAGTTTACGATTTCAGTTAAAATGTCTTCATGTCAAATGAAGCTATGTTATGTGATATTATGGAAAATGAATATTATAGCCAGTGTGATACGTTTACGAAAGGAAACAACCGATACTCTTGACAGCTGATTTATTACTGATCATGGTGGGGCGAGCGGTATTGATGCGCAGATACATACCAATCTCTCCCCTTTTAGTTTGTTAACCTAAAACAATACAATATAAATCATTAATTACTTACACCTTATAATTTATTTTCTTAAATCTAGGTCTTAGTGCTCGCTGTATTGGAACAGAAGAACAATCAGGGTCTGGTGCCATGTTACCTGCGACATTCTCGGCTTCAAACCACTGTTCGTTGCTTGGTTCCATTGCGTGCGCCTCCGCCTCCGGGGCCGCCGGAGCTGAGGGCTCCGGGGCTGGGAGCGGCGAACTTGCGCCCTCTGTCTCCCCTCCTGAGTAACCCGAGGCGGACATAACATCACCGGAATACTTCCTTAGCTGGTCTAAATGTCTTACACAAGTCTCGTTGTAATCATTTACAAATACTTCAAACATACGGTTTCCAATTGTTTTTTTTATTGTCCCTAACACCCATTTATGTTTTCTTTCGACGAACCATTTTAGCCACACATAGTTGCCTGTTTTAAATT